>CM008280.1:42203768-42231036 GCA_002319775.1 Fagopyrum tataricum | reverse complement strand
CGCGGCCTGCGGCTGAGCCTTGCCGTGCCTACGGGTTACCTTGTTCCTTCCCTGCGTCTCTCCATCACGCAGGTGCATCTTGTCCCGGGTCTACCTAGAGTTGGGTAGATCCTTTCCTTAAGTATGAGCGGTAGTAGCAAGCTAGGTATATGATGAGGATAGAATGAGGATGATCATGTTATCGTTTATGCCGGTTATCGCTTTGAGGTTTACGAGTTAGTTTATCATCCTTATGGATCCCTTGGGTCTAGGTGTGACCTCTGTGATGGATATGAGTTTGATATATGTTGTTATGCCTTGTTACTAGGAAGTGTTGTCCTCCAGATTGGAGTGGACCAGGTTGAGAGTTGATCGTAGTTGAGACTACTTCTGAGTTTGAGGTAAGTCCATAGGACTTACTTAGCTGCCATCCATATATTGGATGTGTGCATGAGTGGTGTGTGTGATATGCTTGATAGCATGCGTTGTGATGATTACCGGCCTATGGTTTAGAGACTGCCCATTGTAGGGTTGTGACAACTTTGCCCTGTCATCCCGCGTGGAGACAGGGAGGTTCTCTGCGGACATGTCAGATCTGGAAGTGGGACGGGCACTTGCTCCACTCCCATAGGGTACACGGGAAGTGTTACTAGATCACCACTACAGCTGGCAACATCCCCGAGAGGCGAGGGTTATATTCCTCGTGTCACATATATTCATATTCAGATATATATATATATATATATATATATATATATATATATATATATATATACGCTTGAATGTTTGGACTTTATAAAGATAATAAACCGGGTAAATGTGTGAAAGCATGATGATGTGATATGATTCCTGATGTGTGTTTGTGCTCTTGCATCTATATATATATATATATATGTGTGTGTATGGTTAGCTAACGGTTTTATACCGTGTTGTAGATCCTTTGCAGGTTAGGAAAGCTGCAGAGTGATCCAAAGTGGGTGATCCGCTGAGGGCTCCGTACACTAGGTCGTTATTGGGGATTATGGGATATTTTGTTGTACGGTGATGTTTTATTTGTACTCAGCGGTACTTGTGTATTACCTTTTGATATATACATCAGTTTCATGTTTTGTATATATACTATATGTGCCTTGTTGTAAGATCCAGTGAACTTGTTGTCGGGCTAGGGTCAGGATCCATTGTGAGATCCTAGCCCAGTAGCGCCTCGAATCCTACAGATTCGGGGTGTTACAAAGTTGGTATCACAACCTTAGGTTGACAACAATGTCACTTGTAATCTACGATAAAGGTCGAATAGATAAATAAACCGAAAGGGGTCTGACTTTTCAAAAGATTTTGGTTTTGAAATGATTACAAAATGTTTTGGGATATCGTGTACGTGAGCCATCGCCCATCTGAAGTTCTCGACAGTATATATATATATAGATATTCTGTTGTGATTCATTTGATATATATCTATACATACGGCATATATATAGCCTTCTAAGTTAGGCCATGTCCTTTGCAGATGGTTCAGACTAGAGCCTTACCTACAACTGGACGAGGTAGAGGTAAACCCCCTCTAGGTAGAGGACGGGGTCAGGTTCCTGCTGTTGATCCGCGTGCAGCAGAGGAGATGCACGAAGATCTTGCTGAGAGTGTCATTCTTGAGACGGGGAACGGGGCAGCTGAGAGACAGGGATCCCAGAGAGTCCAGTCAGACGACTCGGATCGTGTCTCTATGGAGGGACCAACCTTCCGCGAGTGTATCAAACGAGTTGAGGAGGCTGCCAGGGCATGTAGACGTGCCCCTGATCTGCCAGCACACGAGGGATCGTTTGAGAGATCCCACGGGGTTACTCATGTGCCAGCTGCACCGGCACCTGCTGTTGTGACTGCTCGAGTTCAGGAGGAGTATCGCGGGCCTAGACCAGACACTTGGTTGAAGGCATTTCACCAGATGGGTGTACCCCCTTTTTCTGGAAAGGTGGGGCTGGAGGTAGAGCTATGGATAGGACATGCAGACTCGGCTCTGGAGTCTATTAGATGTCCAGCTGGCAGACAGATAGAGTTAGTACAGACTTTGTTTAGAGCTCGGCACAACATTGGTTGAGGTCTGTACGGGGACATGTTAGTAGTTATGATCAAATGAGGACGATGATCAGAGAGCGTTTCTGTCCTGCCTCATTAAGGAGGGAGAAACTGCGAGATTTTGTTGAGGCTGAAATCTAGGATGTGCCAGTCTCAGAGGCCATCAGGAGGTTTCAGGAGGAGCTGGAATTGCTAGGTCCAGCTGCACTTTCTGCAGATCAGCATGTGTATCTGTTTTCCCGACGACTGAGGGATACTATCCGGACCTATATGGTGGGTTTCCACTGTGAGTCTCTGATGGATTATCAGGACAGAGCTTCCGACTATGAGAGGGAGCGGGCAAACTGGACGGGTAACCCTTTATTATTGGCCTCAGAGGAGTGTGGACTTCGGTATTGATTTAGAGCCTGGTACGAGACCGATCTCGAAGGCCCCATACCGGATGGCGTCTATCGAGATGTTAGAGCTGAAGAAGCAACTCGAGGAGTTGGCTGAGAAGGGTTTTATCCGCCCTAGTGTATCTCCATGGGGAGCACCTGTCCTCTTCGTACGGAAGAAGGACGGATCGTTGAGACTGTGTATTGATTACAGAGAGTTGAACAAGGTGACCATCAAGAACAAGTATCCATTGCTGCGTATTGATGACTTGTCAGATCAGCTTCAGGGAGCTACAATGTTCTCCAGGATTGACTTGCACTCTGGATATCACCAGCTGAGGGTGAGAGAGCAGAATGTGCACAGGACAGCATTCCGGACCAGATATGGACACTACGAGTTTGTAGTGATTCCATTTGGGCTTACGAATGCCCCAACAGTTTTTATGGAGTTTATGAACAACATCTTCATCGACTTCCTGGATCAGTTTGTGGTGGTCTTCATAGACGACATTCTGGTGTACTCTCGCAGTAGAGAGGAGCATGCAGGACAGTTGAGGACTGTATTGCAGGTTTTACGGGATAGAGAACTTTATGCTAAGTTCTCTAAGTGCGAGTTCTGGATGCCAGAGGTAGCATTCCTGGGTCACATTGTTTCCACCGAGGGGATCAAGGTTGATCCGGCGAAGATAGAGGCAGTAGCAGCATGGACGACACCGACGAACGTCAAGGAAGTACGTAGCTTTCTTGGCCTAGCCGGTTACTACAGACGCTTTGTGGAGGGATTTTCTGTGATTGCCCGTCCACTTACGAGCCTGCTGAGGAAGACCACTAGGTTTGTGTGGTCTGAGCAGTGTATGTAGAGTTTTGAGGAGCTGAAGAGACGTCTGACTTCTGTTCCTATTTTGGCACAACCAGAGGGTACAGAGGATTTTGTGGTTTACAGTGATGCATCCAAGCTAGGCTTGGGATGTGTATTGATGCAGCGGGGCAGAGTGATTGCTTATGCGTCTCGACAGCTGAAGACGTATGAAGAGAACAACCCACTCATGATCTGGAGTTAGCAGCGGTGGTTCATGCACTGAAGATCTGGAGAAATTAATTGTATGGTGTTACATGTCAGATCTTCACAGACCATCAGAGTCTGAAGTACATTTTCACGCAGCGGGAATTGAATAACCGCCAGCGTAGGTGGCTTGAGCTGATCAAGGATTTTGATTTGGAGATTTTGTATCATCCGGGGAAGGCGAACGTTGTCGCCGACGCCCTGAGCAGGAAGACGCCTCGAGAGCAGGCGATTGCGAGGCTGACAATTCAGCAGCAGTTACAGAGGGATTTGATCTGGTTAGAGTTGGACATCCAGTTTCCTGATGAGGATGCCCGGCGGAGTACTTTAGAGGTTCTACCTGATCTGTTGAGTGAGATCCAACAAAAGTAGGAGACCTGCCCGACCTTGATGACGATCAGAGAGAGGATGTCTTAGGATGAGGCACCACCGTTTCTTCTGGGAGCAGATGGAGTATTGAGACGCCGCGGTGGCGTTTGTGTACCCGCTGATGCGGAGTTGCGCCAGAAGATATTACAGGAGGCTCACTGTACACCTTACTCTATACACCCAAGTACGAGTAAAATGTATCAGGACTTGAGACGTTTATATTGGTGGGGAGGGTTGAAGCCCGATGTGGCCATATTTGTGGCACAGTGTGCGACCTGCCAGCAGGTCAAGATAGAGCATTGCAGATCGGGAGGTGAGCTCCATCCCCTTCCTGTTCCACAAAAGAAGTGGGAGGACGTCACCATGGACTTTGTGATTGGGCTGAGACTGAGCTGGAGTTTTGATGCTATTTGGGTTATAGTAGACAGACTGACGAAGGCGGCACGTTTCATCCCTATTCGGGAAACGTGGACGGTGAGCAGATTAGCAGAGGAGTACACTAGGCAAATAGTGAGACTCCATGGCGTACCGAGGACGATCGTATCAGACAGAGATGGACGATTTACCTCGAGGTTCTGGCAGCAGATTCAGATTGCCTTGGGGACGAGTTTACACTTTACTACTGCGTTCCATCCTCAGACAGATGGTCAGTCAGAGAGGACCATTCAGACACTAGAGGATATGCTGCGAGCTTGGGTGTTGGACTAGGGACAAGTGTGGACGGATCATCTCCCACTAGTTGAGTTCTCGTACAACAACAGTTGGCATGCATCTATTGGGATGGCCCCTTATGAGGCACTGTATGGGCAGAGATATCGTACACCGTTATGCTGGAATGAGCCTAGTACCGCTAGTGGTTTGACACCTGATAAGATTCAGGATGATGTGGCTCGTGTAGCCCTGATTAGAGAGAGGATGTTGACTGCTCAGAGCCGTCAGAAGTCGTATGCATATAGGAGGCGTAGACCCTAGAGTTCAGAGTTGGAGCCCATATGTGGCTGAGAGTGTCTCCGACATGAGGTGTTAGACGATTTGGCATTAAGGGGAAGTTAAGTCCCCGATATGTCGGACCATTCGAGATTCTGGATCGGGTTGGGAGTGCAGCATACAAATTAGCTTTGCCTCCAAGATTAGAGGGTGTTCACCCTGTATTTCACGTGTCTCAGCTGAGGGATTATATACCAGATACGAGACATATTGTGAGTTATGATGATTTGGTGGTTGAGCCGGACCACACTTTTGTTGAGCATCCGATTGCAATCCTAGAACGAGGTATGAGACGCCTGCGTTCGAAGGACATTCCTATGTTGAGGATACAGTGGTCGAGACGAGGACCTGATGAGGTCACCTGGGAGACTGAGGATAGTATCCAGAGGAACTATCCAGAGTTTTATGCCGAGATAGATGTACTAGTAGGATCGACGACTAGATCTTAGTACTATCTTGGTGAGTGTTTGCTTATGTGCTTATGTGCCATGCTATGTTTATTTTCGTACTAGCCATGATATGATGTGTGATCTTATTAGATCTTGTTGTGCTAGAGCGACTGTTTATAGTTGGAGATGGTTCTTTCCTCCATGTTATTGTGATGCGATAGGTTTAGTTGGAGATGGTTATTCCTCCATGCTATTTTGATGGACATAGTTTTGGCTGGAGATGTTTTTCCTCCATCCCCTTGTGTTGTGATGAGATGATACGGCTAGAGGTGTTATTCCTCTATGCCTTTGCGATGTGATGGTTTGGCTAGAGATGTTTTTCCTCTATGCCCTGGATAGTATAGTGATCTTATAGCTGGATATGATGAGTTCCTCCATGCCTGTGCTTGAGGTTATAGAGTGATATAGGTTGATACCTTATGTGCGGAGATTTGATTCCTCCGATAGAGAGAGTATACCTCGGTTTCTGAGTCCGAGAGGTTTCAGGTTTGTACAAGTTTCGGGACGAAACTTGTTTTTAGGGGGGGTGAGGTGTAAGAGCCTTAGTCTTTTGGAGCCTTTTTGGCCTTAGCCGCCCCCGCGGGTTGTGGAGCCGCCCCTACGGCTCGTCCGTTGTTCCGCTCCTGCGGCTCAGGATTCCGCCCCTGCGGTTTCCTGCGGCTGCAGCCGGTTTTGTTGACCGGTTGACTCGTGATTTAATCTCTTCCTTATCTCTTCCTTTCCTTGTTGAGCAAGGGTTTCTTCTTCACTTCTTTCCCAACTCCCTTACGTCCTTCTTGCTTCTTCTTCTTCTTCTTCTCTCCATCTTGATCTTGATCTTGATCTTGTTCTTCCTTAGAGTTTGAAGAGCTGTGTGTGGTTGATGATGTTTATGAGTTTGATGTGTGTTGCTAAGCTTGGAAGCCAGTGAGGTTGGTTGTGATCTTCCCTTGCCTAGACCACAACAGTGGTAAGTTCCATTCTTGCTTCTTCTTTCTTTCTTCTTCCTTCATTCCTTTGCTTAGCTTAGGATTAGATGTATGTGGATGTAGTTTTATGTTGGTTTGTGTATGTATATGTATGTGCTTGATTTTGGATGAGAGAAGACGTGATTTGATCACGTGAAGAGCTGAAGAGGAACCGCGGGATCACCTTTTGCACTGTCGCCGCCCCCGTGGTCCAGCAAAGCCGCCCCTGCGGGTACCTTGTCGCCACACCTGCGCCTGGAAGTCGCCGCCCCTGCGGAAGCCGTGTCACAGCGCCTACGCCGTACCTGCGCTCGCTTGCCTGCGGCCGCTGTCACCGCGTCTGCGGCTGATCCTTGCCGCACCTGCGGGTTACCTTGTTCCGCCTCTGCGTCTCTCCGTCATGCAGGTGCATCTTGTCCCGGGTCTACCTAGAGTTGGGTAGATCCTTTCCTTTCCTAGTATGAGTGGTAGTAGCATGCTAGGTATATGATGAGGATAGAATAAGGATGATCATGTTATCGTTTATGCCGGTTATGGCTTTGAGGTTTACGAGTTAGGATATGATCCTTATGGATCCCTTGGGTCTAGGTGTGACCCCTATGATGGATATGAGTTTGATATATGTTGTTATGCCTTGTTACTAGGCAGTGTTGTCCTCCAGATTGGAGTGGACCAGGTTGAGAGTTGATCGTAGTTGAGACTACTTCTGAGTTTGAGGTAAGTCCATAGGACTTACTTAGCTGTCATCCTTATATTGGATGTGTGCATGAGTGGTGTGTGTTATATGCTTGATATCATGCGTTGTGATGATTACCGACCTATGGTTTAGTGACTGCCCATTGTAGGGCTGTGACAGCTTTGCCCGGTCATCCCGCGTGGAGACAGGGAGGTTCTCTGCGGACAGACCAGATCTGGAAGTGGGATGGGCACTTGCTCCACTCCCATAGGGTACATGGGAAGTGTTACCAGATCACCACTATAGCTGGCAACATCCCCGAGAGGCGAGGGTTATATTTCTCGTGTCACATATATTCATATTCAGATATATATATATATACGCTTGAATGTTTGGACTTTATGAAGATAATAAACCGGGTAAATGTGTGAAAGCATGATGATGTGTTATGATTCCTGATATGTGTTTGTGCTCTTGCAACTCTATATATATATGTGTATGGTTAGCTAACGGTTTTATACCCTGTTGTAGATCCTTTGCAGGTTAGGAGAGCTGCAGAGTGATCCAGAGTGGGTGATCCGTTGAAGGCTCCGTACACTGGGTCGTTATCGGGAATTATGGGATATTTTGTTGTACAGTGATGTTTTATTTATACTCAGCGGTACTTGTGTATTACCTTTTGATATATACATCAATTTCATGTTTTGTATTTAATCTATTTGTGCCTTATTGTAAGATCCAGTGAACTTATTGTTAGGGTAGGGTCAGAATCCATCGTGAGATCCTAGCCTAGTAGCGTCTCGAGTCCTACGAATTCGAGATGTTACACACATAAAGTGAAAGAAGTATTATTTCATATATAATTTTTTAGTCGCAATACGACATTAATTGATAAGAGCATACTCTATAAATTCAACCAACAATAATCATACAAAATAATCAATCTTCAACCATATTTAACCAAGGATAAAGCGTATAGGGGATAACAATTACCTAACATTGTAATGTTACGAAAGCCATAACACCATAAATAGGGCGGTGAGAGACCAATATGGCAATCTCCTATCATCGTTCAACAATAATACATAACACTATATATCAAATTATACTTGATCGAGCACTTAGAATACGTACGTTTGGTACATAGCACTTGAATTTATTACAATACACTTATAAAACTATATATATTGGACCACTCAATGTAACATAGGCAGTTACTTAGCGATTGGTACGCTGCGTAAAACCACAGTTTCGACCGTAATACCCGGCCCGAACCCGAAAAGGACTCCCCAATCTAGCCCTTCACCGGTTGTTGTATGACCGTTTTCGATGGATTTCTTCCTCATCTCGTCTAGTATGAACAACACCGATGCACTCGACATGTTTCCATAATCATTCAACACTTTTCTTGTTGTCATAAGTTTCTCCTTTTTCAAGCTGAGTTTGGCCTCAACGCTATCTAGGATTGCCGGGCCACCTATAAAAAGATCAATATTGGTTATTGAGTTTCAATCATCGATATACAAAGGATAAAAAACCAAAAGATCAATTGTGTTGAGTTTATAAACATCCTATATATATACACGTGAGTAGGATACCCGTGTATTCATGAGTACTTACATTCTTTGATACTTAAGACCTTAATATATGCATTTGTACATATCCACATAATCCGCTTAACCTGGTAGCTAAAAACCTAAATACTTGTAGTATATTTGGATACATGCACTCGTACATCAACATAACCCCTTCAATTTGTTACAAAAAACCTTAATATCCATTATATATCGGGATATCCGTGTATATCTAGATCGATGTCCCATGTTAATCCGGATAGGTTAGTTTTGTGCACCCTCCACATAATCACTTTTTGAGAAAAAATTATCTAATTTTATATTTAACGAGCGTAATACCCAGACTTTATATGTCTTTTTATAATATTCAATTAAATATATAATCCTAATCAAAAGTAGATAAAGTATATATTTGGATTGTATTTATCGATGAACTTTTTATAATATTCAATTAAGAGAATGAATTTTATTAAAACCTACAAATAATATTATATATCAAATTTCCTTAAATTATAATGTGCATATCGAAAAAAGATAACCTTTGAATCAAAATTAACTTTTTAACAGTTTAAAGTTATAATAACATTTTTAGTGAAATATTATTGATTACCTTGCAATCCAAAAGATAGAGTTCCAATCATTAATGTTAGAGGAGAGAAAGCCTCTACGAGGCAAGACACTAAATTGTTGGAGATGAGTTTGGGAATATCTTCGCGTAGTTGAAGAAAGAGCCCGGCTTCACGTATATGACCCTCAAGTGCACCATTGGAGTTAGGTAAGATCGTTTGAATGGTCCAAAACAACATGAAAATTGGTCTCTCGATTGATAGGTTTGGGTTAGCACCGACTATGACAGCTCCAGCTCCATCACCGAACAATATTTGTCCAACAGTTGTGTCCATATTGGTGTCCGATGGTCCTCAGAAACCAATGGTAGCTATTTCCGAGCTAACCACGAGGACTTGAGCACCCTTATTGTTTTCGGCTAGGTCCTTCGCGAGACGAAGGATGGTGCCTCCGGCATGACAACCTACATGTTTAATTTTTTTTAGATCAACGATTAACTATTTATATATGGGTCTCAACTATTATATATATATATATATATATATATATATATATATATATATATATATATATATATTTTATCATATCTGATAAATTGAATTGAACTACTTGAGTTTGGTTCGACAAAAGCTATTACCAGTCTCGTTCAATATATATATAGAATGACCACAAGTGAAACTCAAATCTAACTCGAGTTTCTAATTAGTTGAGTAGTTCATTTAAAATCCTATTCTATCAAAATGTCCCTAATTAATTATAGTTGATTTTGTAAATCAAATAAAATAACAACATAAAAATTTAAACTCATATCGAAAATAAATAAGCAAAACGATATTAATACCAACCATGAATCTAAATAAATAAAACATTATTTTATTAAAATTGGCTCATATAACAACCTATGTGCATATATACTAGTGTATGTATGCATGTACCTGGTTGATACAGCATAAAGCGGTTAACCGAAGGACGTAATCCTAGAAGTTTGGCAAGATGATAGTCAGCACCGGGCATGTCAACACTCGAGTACGTGCACATGACAAGGTGGGTGATATTCGATACATCTTGACCCCAATCATTGATCGCCTTTTGCGCCGCCTCTTGTCCAAGTTTCGAAACCTCGGCGATCGCTAGATCTTGTCGTGCATCAAGTGATGGCGTCATATGATCACAAATATTTGGGTTTTCCTTGAGAATATCTTCAGTCAAATATGTATAGCGTTTCTCTATCATTGACTTCTCACCTATTACACGTATACCAAATTATTGTATGACGAAATGTAGTTTGGCACATTATAACATTAATTCAAAATTGAACATTACGTCACATTACAGCATTAAATCAAAAGTTAAATTACGTAGTGAACATTACGTAACATACCCTTTATTATCGTACGCGATAATGTAAGTTCGTGAGTCTAGAAGTATGATTCGTGAGTTTAAAATCATATTATCAGTACCCAAAATATATTCAAATTTTAATATCCGAAATTCAATACAAATTTTAATAATCAAAACACAACGTTTAAAAAATATACCTAAAATTAATAGTTTATTTTAGTAGCCTATATAAAAAAAAAATCACCATTTTCATCCAATTTAATCTTTTGGTTTCAATCACTTATTAAAGTAAAAGATCAATTAAAATTATTTAGGACAGTTTTTAACAGTTTAAAGATCACGGATAGGTGAAGTTTAGGGTGTGTCCAGTGATTATTAAGGTTTATTTTTAGATTATACTTAAGGAATTATATTTTAAAGGGTGTTTGGTAAGAACTGGTGATTGTAGATAATTATTAAAATGATTTATATGAGTAAAAATAGTATCTTATAATCAAATAAGTAATCCCTTTTATCCAATATTATTGAAGATTAATCTCTTATAATCTTCATCTAGATTAATCTTTTATAAAAACTAAATATCATACCAAACACACCCTTAGTCAACCAACTGTTTGCGGACAAATGTTGAATTATTCAAACCTTTTTTTTTTGTCGATTAAGGATGTGTTTGGGTCGTATCAGAATTTTTTTTTAATGGTTGAATGATATATAACTATTTATTTGGATCTAAATAAATAAGATTCAGCAATATACAAAAATTAAAATTAGTAATGAGAGGTGAGACAACAAATTAAAAGAAAAAGAAAAATTAAGCAATAAACTATATACAAAAATTAACTAGAAGTTAGGGAAACATTTTCACCAATCCGGATATTTCGTAAAATTTTAGTGAAGGTAGTAGAGCTAAATGTAATAAGTCGTTTATATAATTGTGGAAACGAAAACAATTCTAGTCTAATTTCATGCCATTGTTCATTCATCCAAATTCACCCAAATATGTAAGAGTATAAAGATCGATATGTCTAATTATACTTTGTTTATGTTGACATGACATGACATTGAAAGGTATTGAAACATTAACGAGTAACGATAATATATGCACGACTTTTTCTTTTTTTTTAATAATTTCATATGAAGAAATATAATTATTTGTTTAAAATAAGATCATATTTTCTTAAAATTTTCAAAAGTGGTCCATTTAATGTAATTAATCTCTTATTATTGTTAGAAAAATACCAATTATTTTTCATGAACAAAAAATAATATGCTGGTTTATAAATGTATTAAAAAAAAGAAAAAAGAAAATTGGTGGTGTCACCTTTTCTTAGTGTTTTGTGTTGTGTTTGTCCTCCTCTTATGGTTTTTTTTTTAACTAGTTTTACAATTTAATCTTACATCTTTATATATAAATTTGATTATAAATTTACTAAAAGAGGATCGACAAGCGCTAAAAATATTTGGGTGAAAATGGTAAGTGTGTAGATTTTTTATCAAGGAAACAAAGTGTGTAGGCAAAATTTATAAAAACACTAACTATGCATTTTCTATTTGTGAAGGGACCCAACGTTATACTCTGTTACTCAACTCTGTTACCCAACGTTGTTACCCAACCTTGTTACCCAATTACTCAACTATGTTACCCAAATTCACTTATGTTACCCAACTTCGTTGTTAACCGATTTTAAAACCCAACGTTCTACATCCAAATTCACATATGTTACCCAACTTCGTTGTTACTTGATTTTAATACCCAAAGTTCTATATCCAAATTCACTTATATTACCCAACTTCGTTGTTACCCGATTTTAATACCCAACATATGCGTTGTGATATCTTTAATTCGATTTGTTCAGATGAAGCATTCCGTATAGGAACTACGGGCCTTGGATTGAAGTTCTTACAAGACCAAAACAATACATTTTAAGAGTTGAGAGATAACAATTACTTCAAAAATAAAACGCATGTACATACAATTCCCCTACTAACACACATAGTAATCAAGTCTGTACACAACTTTGTAACATTTTCCTGGTTTAAAGGGAAGAAATTCAAGCACGTCCAGAATCTCACAGTTGCACCACTATAGAACTTTTGCATTTAGAAAAGTTATAAAAGTAAGAAATCAAAGCCTATCAAGATCTTAGTTTAATTGATATCCCAAACAAGGCATAGTTCTCCACCTTGTCATTCATCTTCCACTGCCCCATCTCAGGAGTAGCAATTCCATTGTTAGAATAGTGGAGCTACAATTGAATTCCAAACTCTTCTGCCACCAATTGTCCCACCTTGTCATTCATCTTCTACATATTAATATGTTACAAGGGGGTTATATGTGCTTAGATATAAAAGAAAATTCATTTAGCGAGATACTCACCATAGGTACAGGAAGAATCTTGGCATCAATTAATGTTGGCTGCTCAACAATTGAATTCCAAACTCTTCTGCCACCAATTGCTTTTCGTTGTATTTGTTATCTTTTACAACTCCACACGGTCATTTTTCAAGCCAGAGTCCGAATAAATAAGATCATAAAACAGTCCTATACAAGAAACCTTATCAATTAATTTTTCACTCGATCGATATAAGGTCCTTCCAATGACTTTATAAACAAATCTTTATAAATCATACCAACATAGTTTGTTCTTCATGGATTCGTGTCAAATGAAGCTGTGATTCTATTTTACACAGATCAAGTATTTTCTCGCGGTTCCTCTCCATTTATGCAACAACTTTGTCCGCCTGAAAAGCCCAAAATGTACAATTAAATTCATGTCCAACACAAAGG
This sequence comes from Fagopyrum tataricum, assembly GCA_002319775.1. NCBI lineage: Eukaryota > Viridiplantae > Streptophyta > Magnoliopsida > Caryophyllales > Polygonaceae > Fagopyrum > Fagopyrum tataricum. The sequence goes on along the minus strand of CM008280.1, from coordinate 42,217,849 downwards.
GCGTAGGTATAACAATGAAGCTTGTACCTTCTCTTTTTCATGGGAAATAATCTCTTGCTTTTTCAGATCAAACTTATTATTTATGTCATATATTGCCTAGTTCAAAAGCAATAGTGTCAGGGTTAACTTGTAAGCCAATTTTATGAGCATTTGAACATCCATGAACTTTAAGAAAAGCAAGAGATTTGCAACTGTATTAATGAAAAGCGAGAATCACATAATCTGAATCTACTTCAAGGAGTAAGCTTACCATGAACTTTAAGAAAAGAGAGTATACAAAAAGAAACTCAACTATGCATCTGATTTGCAATTGTATTAATGAAACAACCTCCATGTCATTGAAGATAATGCACATAATTTACAGCTGTAACTTTTAGCAGTCAGTTATGCAACATTTTGGGTTACATTACATTATGTAAAATAATATAAGAGAGGCAATTTTTACATGAGATTGTCAATTAACAACATTTAAATTATCTTAAATTATAGGAAAAACATTTAGATGTTTAAAACTTTAATATTTAACCTAATGACAACACATTTACCAAGTGTTTTTTCTTCCCAGTTTGTGAATGGTGATGATATGACTACTTTGCACATAGAAAATAAAGAAAAATGCACTTCCTGAGACACAAGTACAGTGGGTACACCCATGAGGAAAAATAAAAATCAAAAAAAAATTATTTGGTTTTAATACTTGGACAATGAGTGAAGAACAACGAAGTACAACTTGTAGCTCCTCCTATCATAATAGACATAACTCTCTCCAAAACATTCAGATGATGAAAAAAAATGGAGAGCAGAACATAGGAATACCTATAGGACAATTCACAAGTTCAGAACATAGAGAATTACTTACAAGAATATTGGACATGAAACCTTGACGGATGATGTAAGCATGAATCTCTATTCACAAGTTCACTACTCCAGCTGCAATAATCACTATGAAAGTACCTTATGATCCTTGTGATACTTGGATATCAAACCAACAAAACTCGAAGGCAAGAATGTCGACAACTCTTGAATCAAAGCTGAAAATGGGAGCCTTAGGGAGGCGGGTTTCTTAACCTACTCTCTATTGACATTCCTCAAGTTCAAAGGGGACCTGAAACTTACTACATACTCTGGCAGTATGTATGTGTTCATGTTGGTGCTGCAAATGATGTACTTAGTCGGAGATTCAAGGCTATCGACCCCAGAACTGAACTGTTCAGAGCTAGGATGAGTTTGCTCTGAACATGGATAACCTCCGTCTTCCCTAATAGAACTCTACATAGCACCAAATGTATGACAACATCTTCATCCACATCAGCTGATTGCACACTGAAAATTAATCCAAGCAAAACATAAAGACCTGATGTAATATTACCAGTGATTTTCTCTAGAGCAATTCATCAAACACCTTTCCTAAATGGAATAACAACTCAAATTTTACCTGTCATATGGTGAATCATCAAGGGAAAGATAAACTCCACTCCCGTACAACCCATCGTTCTGGTATAACTCCGAGAGTCCAAATCCATGAGACATGATCCGTTCAACTCCATCTTTTGAAGTACCAAACCAAGCAAATTTCAAATTGGCATTTCCATGCCCATGGCCTTGACTCTCTATAAACCGGCGATGGATTTGGAACGACAGAGCCTTGGCTTGTGCTGCAAAGCTTGAAAACCAGTTCTTCATGTGGATCGCCACCACCGTGGTCCGAGGCGACAAATACTCCCCAAAGAAGAGAGAAACCTTTGCTTTATCACTCTATAAACTCTATCGTCCTCCTCATCTAAAATAACAAGTCCGTCATTAAAGAGATCTAGATATCTCTTGTATGAATATAAACCCTAACTTGAAGAGAGGTAGAAGAGAAACGAAGAAGCTATTAATGAGGACGAACAAGAACAGTGGAGAGAAGTAGCAATGGAAGATGAAGAAATCGGAGCAACGAGCGAAAGGAGAGGAGCGAAGTGGAATGAGAAGACGAATCGCCAAATCGCCAGACGGTTAAGAGCGAGAGGAGAGAGGTGAGAGAGCGAAAAAATAAAAAAATTTAAAAAACCCTATTTATAGGTGCATAGTTAATACCCATAATTAATTCAGCATACATACTTAGGGTCCGTTTGGTTTAAACTCCAAAAACGGAAACGGAATGGAAACGAATCTAGTCCATATGTATACCCTTGTTCATGAAGTTGTTAGGAATCATTCCTTGTGGTTTGAACTAATTGTAGTAGAATTTGATTAGTTTTAATACCCTATAGGGTAACAAAGTAGGGGAAAGCAAGTGCATTTTGCATGAAACCAACCGGAATGATTCCATGAACAAGGTACATATGTGAACTAGATTCGTTTCCATTCCGTTTCCGTTTCCGGAGTTACAACCAAACGGAGGGTTAGTGTACCTAATAAAAAAACGCAGTTATAGCCCATTTATCTCAAAATATTTCAATACAAGAGGCTATTTATCCAAATCACCTAAAAAAAGTATATTAAATCTAAATATATAAGTAAGTTAGATTCGTTTTCATTTTATTTTTTACCGGCCCTGCGATACCTTCAAACGAACCTTAAGTCTAAAGGTTAGTGAATAATAGTTTTCGTATCTAGCATTTTGAAACCCTAGAACTATCAATATTAGTGATAGCAATATCAATAAAAACAAAAAAATACTAAACTCTATATTTTGTTGGTGTTGTTAGCTTGTATCATGCATTTTTTCAAAGTACGATACAAAGGGACCGTAGTTCATGTGCATACAAGCGCACATGTGCGTTAAGGTACAAACCTATCACATAAGCCCTGTGAGTTCCATCCTAAAACCAAATTGGTAATAGGAGAAGTAGTCTACCGACCTTATATACTAGGTTCGAAATGTCCAAACTTTAAATGTTAGAATTTATTATCTCCAAACACATGAATTGTCATGTATATATAACAGTAAGAGGTAGAATAATTGCAGAAGAATGAAATAAAAACATACAAATGCGTTTGAATTTGGCTTTGAATTGGGAGGGCATATGGTCGCTATTGGTGACACGGAAGTAGAAATCGGAAAAATCTTGCTGGTGAATGCAGTTCGGAGGGTTGACGGTGGCGATGGCGAGGATGGTCGTGGTTCCTCCGTTGCATCTTTCACCGGTTGCTTCCATTTGAGTGATTACGTTTATATATATATATATATATATATATATATATATATATATATATATATATATATATATAATCGACTAAAAGGTTGTTTTGAGGCTAGCTTGATGAAGTTAAAAATTGTACGTACATGGGGGTTTATATAGAAAGTGTTAGGAGACTATTCAATCAATGATGACAACTAAATAGAATATATGGTCAAAACATAAATTAGGATTTGAGATACGTCTAAAGTTGGAAGACTAGAAAAGTGTACGATGAATTGAGATTTGTATGTGCGCTTGTGGAGTCACAATTGGAGGTTAAATTGATATCCTTAGGTTAGAAAATCGAACGTGTACAATAAATACAGAGTTTTATCCTAAAATCAATTAGCATTAGTAGGAATAATCATGAACTTATATTAGACTTCTCTACTTCTCTACGTTTAAATTATCAATATGGGATACATTTTCTTAACTTACATCTCAATAAAAGTCGAGTTAAAACCTTAGGTTTCCATTAAAAAACAATAACTCCGGCGTGAGATAGTGTTCCTTATCTCCACGTCAATTAGATTTCATCGATGTTCTAATGACTTTATAAATCGTAAATGATAGAGCGGTCCTGATTTATTCTACATAGGATTTCAATTATTAGACGTAGGTTTTTATTGTACGTATTATCTAAATAAAATGGACAAAATCATAAAATTCTCAAATCAACTTTATTCCATGTGAATTTTGATTCGTCAATGGTTCAGAAAAATCTTGAAAGAAAATGTGTCCAAATCATCAAGGAAATGGTCAAGGCTTACGGAGTTTTAGATTAAATACTTATAATATATAAAATTTAATTGGCAAAATATGAACCTTTAGTTTATTAAGAAAAAAAATATTATGAGTTAATAGAGAAAAATATGTAAAAATAAATCAAAAGTGACCTATTAATCGACTGATGGCAATAAATTAGGGATTTTTCTACGTGGTTTTAAATTCAAAACTATCCTGCATCATTTTGTCACTATAACTAAATTTAATAGTCTTATATTATTTCCTATGAATTTTTTGCATTGCCACCAACTAAAAGCATCTATGGAGAAGTAACCTGTATTTGGACATTCATTGATTTTAAACTGTCTCATATTTTTCGTTCAATCATCTCCCTGATTTTGCATCCAAAATAAAACATTAGTATTCAATTAATTCTGCACGGGGCGCGAAAGTAAAATCGGGTTTAATTAATTTCGTACTTTGAACTTGAAAGCGAAATTAATTTTAATTAATTATGTACTTGAGGTGCGAAAACGATAATGTGTTTAATTAATTCCACACTTAAAGCCCGAAAACGATCAAGATCCGAAACTAAAACAAAAAATTGAAAAAGAAAAGAAAATTTTCGAATAATATCCCTGTGGCTATGGGTTTTTCGAATTTTTTCCAACAAGTTTTTCTCGTTTGGATTGCGCCCTTAAAATATTTATACTTCTTTCTGCATATAGTAATATGTTTCTCCAAATTGTTTAGTCTGATTTTGCAAACTTTAGCTTGCAAACGGGATATTTCTATTTTTGATGGTTATCTGTTTGGAGGTGATTACAGATGTGCATGGATTTTATGAATGCTGAATTAATGTCATAAACTTTTTCAATGACTGTTGAACTTTCACTAAATATTTTCATTACACAATGCTGAATTTTCATGAACTGGTGGTTTTATGACCCATGACATTTGCAACAGGGTGTTCAAAGTGCAGTGGAGTTGGATCTTTTATCTCCATCCAAATTAGTGCTACGAAACTTCACTTCTGTACATATAGTCAATAAATGTGGGGTTGATCTCTATCTAGATATTAATCTTCCAGTCCAATCGCAGTATGAGAAAAGTCAATATATAGATTAGTATTTTATCCCATTTTATGGGGTGGAAACTAGAATTACCAATAGTATCAACTATCAAATAAAACAAATTTGATACATTTCGATGGTTAAATAACGTGGGTTTAGTTTTGATGTTTATATGACCATATTATGTTTATTCATATAAAATGCCCTCCTCAAGTATGACCGTCCATTTGAAGTTAAGGTTTGATGCTATATTTTAGGGTCGGTTAGATTAATCAGTTTTTATGGTCGACAAACCCAAATGTAGGGACAATCTTTTCTCAAAGAGGTTGTAATCAATTTCTTGAAGCCGAATATAGATAAGTTAGGATCTATAGTGAAATCATTCTATTACCGGTTGATCAAATAAAATGGTGTTTCGATTTCTGTATGAGCAACATGTTTGTAAAAGATAGGTTTTTTTAATTAATTCTAATTAACGATGATTAACTTAATCATCGATAGTAATTGACTCATAACTTGCGAACAATGCGTAAATGATGAGTATGACTTTCACCGTTATGTTTGTGACGTAATTTTAGGCTTGTGAGGAAATTTTTACTTTTTCCTCCGAAAAATAATTTTTACCCTCCGGTGTTATTTGGAAGCTCCAATTCATAAAATTTCAGTTGAGAGAAATGATCAAGACATCGGATATGTCCTAGATGTGAAAATAACATGAAAAGGCAACACGACCAAAAGAGTCGCTATTTTGTTCCTTAGCGACTAAGAAATGCGGCTTAGGAATACGTGTTTTCCGAGGAAGTTGTCACTACTACAAAATTATCATCACTACCAAAAAACGCGGCCATAGCCACGATGAACTAGCCGCGGAAAATTTTAAGGGTAAATTCGTGGCTATTACCCTAGAAATTACCTTCGAAAGAACAATTCGTGGCTAATTGGTAACAAATAAATTCTGAGGCTAGAATTCGTGGCTAAATAGCCACGAAAACTAATTTCAAGGGCGAAACTGAGGGTAATTAGCCACGAATCTTATTTGAGGGTAATATCGTGGGTAAACTCGAGACTATTCACCTACAAATTGATTTTCAAGGTTAGTTTTGCGGGTAACTAGCCTCGAAAAATATTCGAGGCTAAACTCGTGAGTAAAATCGAGATTATTTATTCACAATTTCAAGTTTGAGGTTGGTTTCGAGGGCAATTAGCCACGAATAAATTCGCGAGGCTAAGGTTGTGGGTAAATGTGCGAATTTTACCCACGAAAGTTGTGTTCGAGGTTAATTTCGAGGGTAATGTAGTTATGAAATTATGAGTACAACTATAGACTATACATTAGTACTATAACTAGTTTACTTTACTTGTTTTTAGGCTAGTTTTATGACTGAATTATTGACTTTTGTGTTGTTGTTTTTTTTAATAATATTAAACGATACAATGATTTCTACTATTAAATGGTACTAAATTGATATGCTAATTCAACTATATCAATAAGCTTATAACAAATTATTGATGTTTAACTGATAAATTTTGAGAAGACCATAATTATATGGGTGTTATTATCTCCTATATATAGTTCTACTAAAACCTATAAGGTTTAATTGTCTACAATAAGTGCATAGTCAAGATTTACTTCTTGCCATACCCATTAATGGGCTTGGGCAATGTATGTCACCGGTTGAGTTTCCCTCGGTTTTTATGTATCGTCTAATGACTCCCCTTTATCCGGTTAATGGGGTTTGTCCTATGCCCAATTGTGGTAGGTTTTTAGATGCTTTTGGGGATCATGCTATTCATTGTAACGAGCTTCCTGGATTCAAATGTAGGCATGATCTGCTCCGTGATGTTTTGTGCGACATTTTTAGGAGAGCGGGAATTTCGGTTAAGAAGGAGACATTTATGACCTTCTTGACTGATCCAGGTGAGGGAAGATCTACTTTGAGGCCGGCGTATGTCTTAGCGTTTGGATGGGTGAGCGAGAAACATGCTTGTGTTGATTTGATAGGGGTATCTCCACTAGTTAGTCTGGGCAACAGACCTTTTGAGGTGGGTAATGTAAGAGCCTTAGTCTTTAGGTGCTGAGCCAGGGTTAGCTGCCCCTGCGGGTCCAAAGGGCCGCCCCAGCGTGAAGTCCTGTGTTCCACCCCTGCAGCTCAGGGAGTCCGCCCCTGCGGTTTCCTGCGGCTGCAGCCGGCATTGTGGACTCTTGACCATGCTTTACTCTTCTCTTTCTTTATAACCATTCTTTTGATTCAAGATGAAGGGTTTCTTCATTCTTCTCCAGCTATCTCACGATTCCTTCTCTCCTTCCTTCTCCTTTGATCATTCTTCTTGAACTTTCCTTAGTTTGCAAGAGAGTGTTGTGTGGTTTTGGTTGAAGCTCATGTTGGGTTGTTGATGTTGTGCTTGGAGAGCCAACTGAGGTGTGTTGTTGCTGATCTTTCCATCCTGTTAGGCTACAACAGTGGTAAGTTTTCCTCCTTCTTCTTTCTTTCTTTCTTTCTTCTTCTTTCTTTCTTTCTTCTTCCTTTCCTTCTCTTTTAGCTTAGGATTCCACAAGATTGAATCTTGTGTTAAATTTCCTAGGCATGTATTGATGTTTGTATGTATATATATATATATATATGTATGTGTATGGCTGTTGGATGTTGAAGACGTGAAATCATTGAGTGAAGAGTTGAAGAGAAGTCGGGGATCACATTCTGCACTGTGAACTGTCCCTGCGCCCCAGTGTTGCCGCCCCTGCGCCACCTGTGTCACCGCCCCTGTGTGGGAGTGCCGCCGCCCATGCGCCTCCCGGTGTGTCGCCCTTGCGTCTTTCTTGTCACGCAGGTGTGTCTTGTACAAGACCTACCTAGAGTGGTATGGATCCTTTCCTTTCCTAGTATGGATGGGTTAGTGGTATGCTAGGTGTGTGTATGAGGATAGGATGATGATGATCATGATATCGATATGAGCCGGTTATGGCTTTGAGGTTTAGTAGGTTATTGAGGTTTATAGGTTGGACATGATCCTTATGGATCCCTTGGGTCTAGGTGTGACCCCTTTGATAGATAAGAGATTTGATATCTCTTTATGCCTTGTTATTAGGCAGTGTTGTCCTCAGGATTGGAGTTGATCGTGATTGAGATTATCTTGAGGTTGAGGTAAGTCCGTAGGACTTACTTAACTACCATCCTTATATCGGATGTTTGCATGAGTGGTGTTTGTTATATGCTTGATAACATGCGATGTAACTATTACCGACTTATGGTTTATTGACCGCTCATTGTAGTGGCCGTGACAACCTGCCCTTTTCATCCCATTGGGAGGCTAGGAGGTTCTCTGTAGTTAGGCCAGATCTGGTATACAGGTTTGGCACTCCCCACTCCCTTATGGTATACGGGAGGGTGTTCCGATACCACTCCAGCTGGCTATCGAACTCAGAGGCGAGAATTATATATTCCTTGGGTCACATATGTTCATATACATCTATATATATACGATTTGAGTGTTGGACTTTATAAAGATGATTAACCAGGTAAATGTGTGACAACATGATTATGTGTTTATGATTCCATGACTTGTGTTTGTGCTTATGCATTATCTTATATATGAATGGTTAGCTAACGGTTATATACCGTGTTGTAGATGCTTTGTAGGTTAGGAGAACTGCAGAGTGATCTAGATAGGGTGATCCGCTGAGGGCTCCGTACACTAGGATTGTGCGTGGGATATGGGATGTTTTGTTATGTTGTATACAGGTTTTGGTTTGTACTCAGCGGTATTTTGTAGACCTTTTGATATATATATTATAATTTGATGTTTTGGTTTTAATCTATCTGTGCCTTGTTGTAAGATCCAGTGAACTTGTTGTCAGGCTAGGGTCAGGATCCATTGTGAGATCCTAGCTCACTAGTGCCCCGAGTCTTGCGGATTTGGGGTGTTACAAAGTTGGTATCAGAGCCTTAGGTTGACAACAATGGCACTTGCAATCTGCGATAAAGGTCGAATAGATAAATAAACAGAACCCGAAAGGGGTCTGACTTTTCAAAAGGTTTTGGTTTGAAATGAGTACAAATGTTTTGGGATAGTGTGTACGAGAAGCCATCACCCCTCTTAGGACCTCGACAATATATATATATATCTATACATATGACATATATATATAGCCTTCTAAGTTAGGTATGTATACCCTGCAGATGGTTCGGATTAGAGCCTTATTTGCAGTTGGACGAGGTAGGGGTAGACCCCCTCTTCCTCCAGTAGGAGTAGGACAGGGTCATATTCCCGCTGTTGATCCACCTGCAGTGGAGGAGGTCCATGAGGATGTTGCTGACAATGTCGTTCCTGAGACTGGGAACGGTTTGGCTGAGAGACAGAGACCACAACGAGTCCAGTTAGATGACTCGGATCATGTCTCGATGGGGGACAAGAGTTCCGCGCGTACATTATACGAGTAGAGGAGGCTGCTAGAGCGGGTAGACGTGCCCCGGATCTGCCGGCATAGGAGGGATCGTTTGAGAGATCCCATGGAGCTACTCAGGTGTAACACCCCGAATCCGCGGGACTCGGGGCGTCACTGGGGCTAGGATCTCACAATGGATCTTGACCCTAGCCTGACAACAAGTTCACTGGATCTTACAACAAGGAACAAATAGATTAAAACCAAAACGTCAAACTGAAATAATACATATCAAAAGGTATACAAGGTACCGCTGAGTACAATCAAAACGTGTATCATACATCATAAAATGTCCCATAACCCTCGCATATAACCCTAGTGTACGGAGCCCTCAGCGGATCACCCCATCTGAATCACTCTGCAGTTCTCCTAACCTGCAAAGGATCTACAATACGGTCTAAAACCGTTAGCTAACCATACATATATAAGATAAGCATAAGCACATACACACATCATAAAATCATAACATCTCATCATGCTATCACACATTTACCCAGTTCATTATCTTTATATAATCCAACATTCAAATCGTATATAAATATGTATATGAACATATGTGACACGAGGAATATAACCCTCGCCTCTGTGGGCTATAGCCAGCTGGAGTGGATCCGACACACTTCCCGTATACCCTATGGGAGTGGTACATGTCCATCCCGTATACCAGATCTAACCTATCCACGGAGAACCTCCCAGAATCCCAGGGGGATGAAAAGGTAAAGGTTGTCACGACCCTACAGTGGGCAATCACTAGACCATAGGTCGGTAATAACAATATCGCATGCTATCAAGCATATAACAATCACCAGTCATGCAACATCCGATATAAGGATGGTAACTAAGTAAGTCCTATGGACTTACCTCAACCTCGGAATATACTCAACCTCGATCTGCTCCTAACCGGAGAACAGCACTGCCTATACAAGGCATAACGAGATATCAAACTCCTATCCATCAAAGGGGTCACACCTAGACCCAAGGGATCCATATGGATCATATCCAACTTATAAACCTCAAAGCCATAACCGGCATATATCTATATCATACTCATCATCATTCTACCCTCATACAAATACCTAACATGCTACTAACCCGCTCATACTAGGACAGGAAAGGATCTACACTACTCTAGGTAGATCCGGGACAAGACGCACCTGCGTGACAAGAGGGACGCAGGGGCGAAGCAAGGCAACCGCAGGCACGACGACACACTGGCGCAGGTGCGGTGATCGTGGCCGCAGGGGCGGCAACTCTGGAACGCAGGCGCGGCGACAATACAGAGCGTGATCCCGTGATTCCTCTTCGGCTCTCCACTTGATGATTTCACGTTTTCATCATTCCATAGCCAAACACATACACATATATACACATACAAACATTAATACAAGCCTAGAACATCTAATCCTAAGCTAAGGGAAAGAGAAAGAGATCAAAGAAAGAAGAAGAGAAGAAAGGAGGTTACCCACTGTTGTGGCCTATGCAAAGGAATTGATCAATACTCACACCTCAGCTGGCTCTCAAGCTCAGCAACAACATCCAACATCATCATCATCATCAATTACACACTTTCTTACCAAAACTCAAGGAGAATCAAGAAGAAGATCAAGGAGAGGAAAGAAGAAAGAAGAAGGTCGTGAGAAGTCTGGAATGAAGTGAAGAACCCTTGCTCCCAAAGCAAAGGAGAGGGTTAGAAGGAAAGAGTAAAGCACGGTTCAACGGTCAACAAAGCCGGTTGCAGGCGCAGGAAACCGCAGGGGCGGTTCCCTGAGCCGCAGGGGCGGATAACTGAACGAGCCGCGGGGGCGGCTCCCTAAACCCACAGGGGCGGCTAAGACCAAAACAGCTCCAAGTCTCTTACATCAGGTGCCAGTTGTACCGGCGCGTGCTGCTGAGATTACTCGAGTTCTAGAGGAGCATAGAGGGCCTTGACCAGATACTTGGTTGAAGGCATTTCATCAGATGGGAGTACCCCCTTTCTCTGGGAAGGTGGGATTAGAGGTGGAGCTGTGGTTTGGACATGTAGACTCAGCCCTTGAGTCTATTAGATGTCTAGGGGACCGACAGATAGAGTTAGTGTAGACTCTATTCCGAGACTTGGCACAACATTGGTGGAGATCCGTGCGAAGTCAGGTTACTAGCTATGACCAGATGAGGAGTTTGATCAGAGAGCGTTTCTGCCCTGCCTCATTGAGGAGGGAGAAACTGCGGGATTTTGTTGAGGTTGGCTTTGAGGAAGTACCAATCTCTGAGGCGATCAGGAGATTTCAGGAGGAGCTGGCCTTGCTGGGCCCAGCTGCTGCACCTCCTGTGGATCAGCATGTATATCTCTTTTTCCGACGACTGAGGGATACCACCCGGACCTATATGGCAGGATTTCACTGTGACTCCCTGATGGACTATCCGGATAGAGCTTCAGATTATGAGCGAGAGCGGGCTGGACAGAGGAGAGCTCCTCAGACCAGAGGGTCTGAGATTATTATTTCATTGATTTTGTAGGATTTTTTATTACTTATAAACCCTATAGAAGTCTTCTCCCAACACATAAGATTTTCACACCAAACTACAGTACTAAGGAACCCTAACGGCCAAATCAATGTTTTTTTAGCGTTTTCGAGTGCTTGAACTCGATGCATCGTCAGAGGTTAGTTCTTTCTCATGTTTTCCGTCATGTTGATTGTACAGACTTTGAGTGCTTGAGTTCGTCTTACCGATTTCTTTCTTGACAGCCGTAGTAATTCTTGAAATCTTATGATGATGAAGCATCTTCCTTATGTTAGGGGGTATTTATACCTTTGTCGTTTGTTAACAGACAAGGTCTCAGCTTTGAAGTGTTCTCATATTTATATTATCAGAAAGTAACCCAAAGTTATAAAACTTTTATTATCAGTAATTACATGCCGAAGATGCAGCCAATTACATGCCAATTACATGTCCTTGGATTTGCATAATTTTCCCGTGGAGGTTGAACCTAGTAAATAAAAATATGTCAGTGTTTGCATTTGACCATGAAACTAACGCCATTCCCAGTGCTAAAGTATGTTTCATCTAGGGCTGCACAGTTCTGGACCGGACCGGAAAACCGGACCGGAAATTACGGTCCGGTACGGTCCTGGACCGTAATTGTAAAACTTCGGTCCGGTCTGGTCCTGGACCGTAATGTTCCGGTCCGGTCTGGATCGTAATATTCTTTTTTAAAAATTTTGAACAGGAATGGTATACGGTCCGGTCCGGTCCAAAACCGGACCGGACCGAATTTTTTTTCCATATATTTTTTTTAGTTTGAAAAGAAAAACATTACGGTCCGGTCCATGGACCGTTTCATACAAAAATGAAACGGTCCAGTCCGGTCCGGTTCTAGGGTTTACGGTCCAGTCCGGACCGTTTGAACACCCCCTAGTTTCATCAAAGTAGGAGAACATTTGGAATAAATCCTAGTTGTATAATTATTTAATCTAACATTTAAATATTCACATGTCCTTGGATTTGTTTCCATGAACTACTTCGTCCAATTTCAAAAACTAGCTGTTCCAAATAGCTATTTTTGATCAAAAGCAATAAGACCGTTATTATCCCTACCTATATTCCGCATGTCTAGGATTCAATTTCAAGCTCATTGCACAGGTGCATAATGAAGACAATGCATCTGAAAAATCAATGCCGAACCAGGACGATACGGATCATTAATGTTTGAATACACGGATTTACGGTCAAATAGAAGCTAGAAGCCTAGAAATCGAAACATTTTATACAGATCTAGTTTGACATTATAATCAAAATTAAAATACCATGAACGATGTTGTCACATAAACCACGTCAACAGGTTTAGCGGTGTAGAAAGTGATAACCTCAGGAGATTGAATTTAAGGAGTGAGAAGGACTTACTTGGATCGAACTCGAATCCATTGGTGAACAAGAAAGGAATCAACTAACTGGATGATTATATCAGGAAACAAGACTGTCATGATCCTGCGAATGTCGTGCTTTCAATGAACTGATCTGCACTTTTCGAGTGACAAGCAATTGTTTCACAGAAGAACTGATTATATCAGGAAACAAGATTGTCCTGATTCTGTGAAGTATGCTTTAAATCATAGAGTTGGGAGAGGGGGTTTTGAATTTTAGTGATAGTAAAAGACTAAAAGATGTAAGTATAAGATCCAGATGTGCAATTACTAATCATTTGAAGGAGACTAACAAGAATGTCCTAATCCTGCGAAATTTATTTTAAATTATAGAGAGAGGAATTTTAAAAATTTAGTTTAGTAAAAGCTGAAGCATAAGATCCAGATGTACAATTACTAATTCTTTGGAGGAGCCTAACAAGCCAACCTCCCCCAAACACCTAAAAGGGTCAAAACCGATAGGCCAAAGCAGGAGAGTACAGATCAGTCCGTCACCAGCAGAAGTGTTCATCGTGCTTTATATTCACTAGTCATTCGAGACTTTAGTCATGCTTGAGATTTATATGTTCTTGTGTTTTCAGCATAGATTATGAACTACTGTCTTACTTCACGTTGATGAACCCTTTAGTCATGCTTAACACAAATTACTTCATTATTGGTTTCTGAACTTTGTACTTCGATCTGGATGAACACTTTAGTCCTTTCTCCTTTGAAATGCTAATGTTGGTTGGGAATTTTAATAGAATGATAATTGTATGTTATTTTTCTAGAT
>CM008280.1:42182442-42199977 GCA_002319775.1 Fagopyrum tataricum | reverse complement strand
CACAACATCCTATAAAAGGAATGGCAACTAAGTAAGTCCCACGACTTACCTCAACCTCGTAGTCGTCTCCCTGGATCAACCCTCAACTCAGTCCACTCCAAACTGAGGATAACACGGCCTATACAAGGCATACATATATATCAAACTCCTATCACATAAAGGGTCACACCTAGACCCAAGGGATCCATAAGGATCAAATCCAACTCGTAAACCTCAAAGCCGTAACCGGCATGACTATATCATACTCATCAACATCCGCTACCTAGCATGCTACTACCACTCATACTAGGAAAGGAAAGGATCTACCTAACTCTAGGTAGATCCGGGACAAGACGCACCTGCGTAAAACAAGGGACGCAGGGGCGGAGCAAGCAACCCGCAGGCGCGGCGGAACTCAGCCGCGGGCGCGCGGTGACAAGGCTGCAGGCAAACGCAGGCACGACGCAGGCGCTGGCGCGGGCGCGGCGGCACAACTTCCGCAGGGGCGGCGGCTTCCAGGCGCGGGGGCGGCGACAGTGCAGAACGTAGCCCCGCGAGTCATCCTTCACTCTTCACGTGATCAAATCACGTCTTTATCATCCCAGATTCATACACATGCCACAACATACACATTCTAACATCACCCTATGCTCAATACATCTAATCCTAAGCTAGGAAAGGAAGAAACAAAGGAAGAAGGAAGAGAAGAAGGAGAAGAAGACTTACCACTGCTGACGGTCTAGGCAAGCAAGAGCACAAGCACAACTCAGCTGGCTTCACAAGCTTAGCAACCACAACACAAGCATCAACATCAACCACAAAGTACAACTTCCAAGCCAAACTCCAAGGAGAACAAAAACAAGATCAAAGGAAGGTGAAGGAGAAGCAAGGAGGACGTGAAAGCTAGATTGGAAATGAAGAAGTAACCCTTAAGGGAAAGAAAGAAGTAAGGTAAAGGTAAAGCACGAGTCAAAAGAGTCAACAAAACCAGTTGCAGCCGCCGGAAACCGCAGGGGCGGGTTTCCTGGCCGCAGGGGCGGAACAACAGGGTAGCCGCAAGGGCGGCCTCACAGACCCGCGGGGGAGGCTAAGGCCAAAACTAGCTCCCAAAATTAAGGCTCTTACACCTCACCCCCCTAAAAACAAGTTTCGTCCCGAAACTTGTAAAATCCTCAAACCACTCGGACTCACAAGCCGAGGTACAACTCTCTCTATAACCTCAAGCATAAGCATGAAGGAAACCATCCACTCCAGCAGCAACTATACTATCCAGGGTCTAGAGGAAAACCATCTCTAGCCAAACCATAACATATCACAATAGCATGGAGGAAAGAACCATCTCCAGCTATAAACAAAAATCATACTAGAACAACAAGATCTAATAAGATCATAATCACAACAAAGCTAGCATGAAATAACATATCATAGCATATAAGCATGTAAGCACATAAGACTCACCAAGCTAGTACTAAGATCTACTCGGTGATCCTACTGGTGCCCCTATCTCGGCATAGAACTCTGGATAGTTCCTCTAGATACTATCCTCAGTCTCCCATGTAGCCTCCTCGGGTCCTCGTCTCGACCACTGTATCCTCAACATAGGAATGTCCTTCGAACGCAGGCGTCTCATACCTTCAAACGCAGGTGTCTCGGATCTGGTATATATTCCCTCAGCTGAGACACGTGAAACACAGGGTGAACACCCTCTAATCTCGGAGACAAGGCTAATCTGTAAGTTGCGCTCCCAACCTGATCCAGAATCTCGAACGGTCCGACATATCGGGGGCTCAACTTCCCATAATGCCAAATCGCCTAACACCTCGTGTCGGGGACACTCTCAGCCACACATGGGCTCCAACTCTGAACTCTAGAGGTCTACGCCTCCTATCAGCATAAGACTTCTGACGGCTCTGGGCAGTCAACATACGCTCTGATCAATGCTACTCGAGCCATTTCATCCCGAATATTATCAGGTGCCAAACCACTGACACTGCTCTGCTCATCCCAACATAACGGGGTACGACATCTCTATCCATACAGTGCCTCATATGGGGCCTTCCCAATAGATGCATGTCAGCTGTTGTTGTGGGAAAACTCAACAAGTGGGAGATGATCCGTCCACACTTGCCCCCAATCCAACACACAAGCTCGCAGCATATCTTCCAGGGTCTGAATGGTCCTCACTGACTGACCATCTGTTTGAGGATGGAACGCAGTCGTGAAGTGCAAACTCGTCCCATGGCAGTCTGAATCTGTTGCCAGAACCTCGAGGTAAATCGTCCATCTCGTCCTCGGTACACCATGGAGTCTCACTATCTGCCTAGTGTACTCCTCTGCTAGTCTGCTCACCGGCCATGTCTCTCGAATAGGAATGAAACGTGTCGTCTTCGTCAGTCTGTCAACTATGACCCAAATGACATCAAAACTCCGGCTCAGCCTCAATCCAGTCACAAAGTCCATGGTGACGTCCTCCCACTTCCTCTGTGGAACAGGAACTGGATGGAGCTCACCTCCAGGCCTGAAATGCTCGATCTTGACCTGTAGGCAAGTCGCACACTGTGCCACAAATCTGGCTACATCGGGCTTCAGCCCTCCCCACCAATATAAACGTCTCAGATCCTGATACATCTTACTCGTACCTGGATGTACCGAGTAAGGTGTACAGTGAGCTTCCTGTAATATCCTCTGCCTCAGCTCTGTATCAGCAGGTACACAGACGCGTCCGCGGCGTCTCAAAACTCCATCTGCTCCCAGAAGAAACTGTGGTGCCTCATCCCGAGACATCCGCTCTCTGATCCTCATCAAGGTCGGGCAGGTATCCTGCTTCTGTTGGATCTCACCCAACAGATCAGGTAGAACCTCTAAAGTACTCAGCCGGGCATCCTCATCAGGAAACTGGATGTCCAACTCTAACCAGATCAGATCCCTCTGCAACTGATGATGAACTGTCAGCCTCACAATCGTCTGCTCTCGAGGTGTCTTCTTGCTCAGGGCGTCGGCGACAACGTTTGCCTTCCCCGGATGATACAGAATCTCCAGATAAAAATCCTTGATCAGCTAAAGCCACCTACGCTGGCGGTTATTTAATTCCCGCTGCGTGAAAATGTACTTCAAACTCTGATGGTCTGTGAAGATCTGACATGTAACACCATACAGGTAAAGTCTCCAGATCTTCAGTACATGAACTACCGCTGCCAACTCCAGATCATGAGTCGGGTAGTTCTCCTCATACGTCTTCAACTGTCTAGACGCATATGCAATCACTCTGCCTCGCTGCATCAACACACATCCCAAGCCTAGCTTGGATGCATCACTGTATACTACAAAATCGTCAGTACCCTCTAGTTGTGCCAAAACAGGAGCAGAAGTCAGACGTCTCTTCAGATCCTCAAAACTCTGCATACACTGATCAGACCACACAAATCTGGTAGTCTTCCTCAGCAAACTCGTTAGTGGACGGGCAATCACAGAAAATCCCTCCACAAAACGTCTGTAATAACCGGCTAGGCCAAGGAAGCTACGTACTTCCTTGACGTTCGTCGGTGTGGTCCATGCAGCTATTGCCTCTATCTTCGCCGGATTAACCTTGATCCCCTCGGCGGATACAATGTGACCCAAGAATGCTACCTCTGGCATCCAAAACTCGCACTTAGAGAACTTTGCATAAAGTTCTCCATCCCGCAAAACCTGCAATACAGTCCTCAGATGTCCTGCATGCTCCTCTCCACTGCGAGAGTATACTATAATGTCATCAATGAAAACCACAACAAACTGATCCAGGAAGTCGATGAAGATACTGTTCATCAACTCCATAAAGACAGTTGGGGCATTCGTAAGTCCAAATGGCATCACTACAAACTCGTAGTGTCCATATCTGGTCCTGAATGTTGTCCTGTGCACATCCTGCTCCCTCACCCTCAGCTGGTGATACCCGGAACGCAGATCAATCCTGGAGAACACAGTCGCTCCCTGAAGCTGATCTAACAAATCATCAATACGAGGCAATGGATACTTGTTCTTGATGGTCATCTTGTTCAGCTCTTTGTAATCTATACACAGTCTCAACGATCCATCCTTCTTCCGTACGAAGAGGACGGGTGCTCCCCATGGGGACACGCTAGGGCGAATGAAGCCCTTCTCAACCAACTCCTCGAGTTGCTTCTTCAGCTCCATCATCTCAACAGGCGCCATCCGGTATGGGGCCTTCGAGATCGGTCTCGTACCAGGCTCTAACTCGATGCCAAAATCCACACTCCTCTGAGGTGGCAAACTGGACGGCTCAGCAAATACATTTGTAAACTCGCAAACCACAAGAATATCCTCTAATGATGGACTCTCCCCCTCCTTCATGGCTTAACACCAGAAGGCATCACAACCCTGTGCAATCAGTCTCGCTGCCCGTATAGCACTAATAATTGTGCCTGTCTTTCCAAGGTCCCAACCTCGAAAAACCTCTATCTGGCCTAACTCGGTAGAGAGGGTAACAGTCCTCCTACCTACATCTAATACTGCAGAGTGTCTATCCATCCAGTCCATACCTAGAATAACTTCCTCATTCTCTAACGGCATGACAAAGAAGTCAACTAGTAACACACGAGTCCCTACAAAAATGGGACAACCGTGAATCTCACGGTTACCTCTGACCCTACCACCATCGAGTAACCCTATAATAAAGGGCATCCCCTCAACTGTATCTTAACCAAGACGCTCTACACAAGCATCAGAAAATAAAAGAATGCGTAGCACTAATATCAAATAAAACTCTAACAGGTAAACCATGAATCAGAATGGTACCTGTAGCAGTAGGTGCAGCTGGCTCCTTTGCACTCCTCAGCTCAAAAACTCGGCCTTGTGGGCCTCTGGTATCAGTGGTGCCCCCACCACGGCCTCTGCCTCTACTCGACCCAAGAGCAGATCCCTGAGTCGTAGGGCGATATGGGACCCTCTGCTGTCCCTGACTCTGCTGCTGCTGAGGTGGTCTCTGTCCACCTCCTGCTGCACTAGCAGGAGAAGAATCCTATTGTGATGAAGCTCTCCCTCGTCTACAGAAGGCAGCTCTGTGACCAGGTCTGCCACAAATGAAGCAGGTCACCGGCTGCCTCGTACACTCAGATCTCATATGCCCATACTCGCTGCAGTTGAAGAACTGCACTCCCTTATCTGCTCCCGGTGCAGATGGAGGATGACTCCGGCGACTCTGACCTCGCCCTGAACCAGCAGCCCCACCAGTACCACTAGTCTGACCAGTCCGATGTCTCTTCTCAGACCGGAGGGTCTGAGAAGCTCTCCTTTGGCTAGCTCTCTCTCTCTCTCGTAGTCAGAAGCCCGGTCCTGATAATCGACCAAGGTCTCACAGTGAAAACCCGCCATATAGGTACGGGTAGTATCCCTCAGACGTCGGGAAAACAAATACACGTGCTGATTTGCAGAAGGTGCAGCTGGACCCAGCAATGCCAGCTCCTCCTGAAATCTCCGGATGGCCTCTGAGACCGGTACATCCTCGAACCCAGCCTCAACAAAGTCTCGCGGTTTCTCCCTCCTCAGCGAGGCATGGCATAAATGCTCTCGGATCAGAGTCCTCATCTACTCATAACTAGTAACTTGTACCCGTACAGACCTCCACCAGTGTTGTGCCAAATTTCTGAACAGAGTCTGAACTAACTCAATCTGCCTGTCAGCTGGACATCTAATAGACTCCAGAGCTGAGTCTACATGTCCTAACCAGAGCTGCACCTCTAACCCCACCTTCCCAGTGAAAGGGGGTACTCACATCTGATGAAAAGCCTTCAACCAAGTGTCTGGTCGAGGCCCTCTATGCTCCTCTGTAGCTCGAGCAATCTCAGCGGCAGGTGCCGGTGTAGCTGGAACCTGTGTAACTGCATGGGATTTCTCAGATGATCCCTCATGTGCTGGCAGATCAGGAGCAGGCCTACCTGCCCTGGCAGCCTCCTCAACACGTCGTATGTACTCGCGGAAGGCTGGTCCCTCCATGGAGACACGGTCAGACTCCCCAGACTAGGCTCCCTGTGGCCCCTGTCTCTCAACTGCACCGTTCCCAGTCTCAGGAACGGCACTCTCAGCAACCTCCTCGTGGATCTCTCCCGTATGTGAACCGTCAGCAGGAGTCCTACCTCGTCCTCTACCTAGAGGGGGTCTACCTCTACCTCGGAATAGAAAGAAAGGGCAGGAGACTTTATTTATAAATAAATAAAAAATAAATAAAGTAAGGGCATGAGATATGTGAGATGACAAGGGATTACCTGACTAGGAAGCCGGCGATGGAACACTAAACCGTGCTTGTGTGACCGTACCATCTCCAAGAACTTAAACAACAGCTGAGATTTCATGTTCATCCTCTTGTTGGCGGGAGATAATTCTTCCTCCACCTCAATTTCATCGTTGCTGCTACCAACACCGGTGGTTCGTACCCATCTCCGTCGCTTCCTCTTCGGTAGGCTCGCCGAGCTCTGCACATCGTTGCTTTGTTTTTTTGACTCGGACACCGACCCTCTTAACTCGTCCGGGTCACCGAGTCGAACCACCTGGCATGTTCTCCCAGCCGTCCCACGGCTCGACAAAGCATCTTTATCCGGTTCAGATTTAACCACCGACAGAACCGGATTTGGTTCGAGATTTCGCTTTACGTTCGGTTTCATTATCCGGTTCTGCGAGTTCGATTCGTTGAAAGACCGGCCCTCTAGCTCGTCGGAAGGTCCCCTATAGACTGATTTGTCGGCTACTTCTGGCGAAGATCCGCCCGCTTCTCTGCCTGTACGTTTGTCGTCGGCGTCGCTCCAATCTGGTATCGGTACCAGATCTACTTCATTTGCTGCATTACACGAACTCTTTCCTCGTTCCTCCTCTAATCTCTTCACTTTTAATTGCAGTGACTTGTGAAAGAAATGAAAATCCAATCAATCAGATCTGTAATCACGAAATCGGATTTCATATCTGTTATTTAGAACAGAACTTTACACGATCGAGACGTCGCGACGTTCCACTACGTGCCGGAGCTCTTCGACTTGGAGCTTCCTCAACTCATCGATCATGAACGGTATCTTCTCCTCTCGGAGATCACGTCGTCCAACGACATCGTTTTCTCCGTCCTCTTTACCCGCATCGTCGTTGTAACACCCCGAATCCGTAGGACTCGGAGTGCTACTGGGCTAGGATCTCACAATGGATCCTGACCCTAACCTGACAACAAGTTCACTGAATCTTACAACAAGACACCAATAGATGAAAACCAAAACATCAAAATAGTATAAAAGTATCAAAAGGTTTATACAACACTGCTGACTACAAACAAAACATAATGTATATACATGGTCAAAATATCCCGTAGCCCACGAGTACGATCCCAGTGTACGGAGCCCTCAGCAGATCACCCCTCTGGATCACTCTGCAGCTCTCCTAACCTGCAAAGAATCTACAACACGGTATAAAACCGTTTGCTAACTATACACATATATAAGAAGATGCTAGAGCACAAACACACATCAATAATATTAACACATCAACATGATATCACACATTTACCCGGTTTATTATCTTTAATAAGTCCAACACTCAATTATAATAAATGTATATGAATATACGTGACACGAGGAATGTATATATAACCCTCGCCTCTGCGTGCAATAGCTAGCTGGAGTGGTATCAGCGTACTTTCCCGTATACCATATGGAGTGGTAGGTGCCCTTCCCGTATACCAGAACTAACTAGCTTACAGAGAACTTCCCAGACTCCACTACGGGATGAAAGGTAAGTTGTCACAACCACTACAATGGGCGGTCAATATAACATAGGTCGGTGACCATAATAACACATGTTATAAAGCATATAATACACACCACTCAAGCATACATCCATAAAGGGGTCACACCTAGACCCAAGGGGTCCATAATGATCATGTCCAACTCGTAAACCTCAAAGCCCTAACCGGCATTTCTGTATCATGCTCGTCAACATCCGAATCCTAGCATGGTACTAAGTTTCTCATACTAGCAGGAAAGGAACTACCTAACTATAGGTAGTCCCGGGACAAGACGCACCTGCGTGAACTAAGGACGTAGGGGGCGGAAGAGATCACCCGCAGGCGCGGCAGGTAGAAGCCGCAGGGGCGGTGACAAGGCTGCAGGCTAACGCAGACACGGCGCAGGCGCTAGCGCGGGCGCGATGGCACAGACTCCGCAGGGGCGGCGGTTTCCAAGCGCGGGGGCGGCGACAGTGCAGAATGCAATCTCGCGGCTTCTCTTTAGCTCTTCACGTGATCAAATCACGTCTACTCTCTTCCATAGTCACACACATACATATATATACACATTCAAACGTTAAACTATGCCCAATTCATCTACTCCTAAGCTAAGAAGGAAGAACAAGAAAGAAAAGAAGGAAGGAGGAGCAAGAAGCTCACCTCCATAGCTGTGATACCTCAAGGAAGAACAGAACAGGCTCTTAGCTGGCCTCAGAAGCTCAACAAACATTCACACAACCTTCAGCAACACAACACTACACCAAAACCTTATCAAACTCCAAGAATTCTCATGCAAGGTCAAAGGAAGAGATGAAGAAGCAAGGGGGACGTGAAAGATGGGTAAGGAAATGTGAAAACTTGCTCAGCAACCAAAGGACGGAAGGGTTAAGGGAGTGAAAGAGTAAAGCACGGGTCAAAGGGTCAACAAAAACGGTTGCAGCCGCAGGAAACCGCAGGGGCGGTTCACTGGTCCGCGGGAGCGGGAACCCGCAGGGGCAGCCATCATGCCCGCGGGTGCGGCAAGGCCAATCTCGGCCCAAAGCCAATCTCGGCTATGGTCCGATCTCGGTCCGAAAGAATAGGGGTCTCACAGTCGTTTACGTCGAATCGACGCTTCAAAGCATGATACCTCTGCTCGTAGTTGTGAGGTGTGAAAGCTTTTAAGAAGTTGTTGTGACTGCTTTTTGGACTGGAGGTGGTACGCTTGAGAACTTCCATAGCTATGGAGTCCCAACTCTTGGTTCCGTGACGGCTAACAGCACACGCTAGCAAGAGCTCCTCCAATGTCCCCCACACTCCCCCCTCATTTGAAGAATATGTATCACGCATCTCATTATCTGCTATCGTCATTTCCCCTCTCTCCCTAAACCACTACTATTTCGAAATTAGGGTTTATATGATTCTTCTCATTTGTTCTTGCTAGCGTAGTAGCGTTATGTTAAAATTTCTATCGCCTTTTTTGTTTTTAATTTTTCGTGTTTTGGTTGTATTTTTTTTATTTTATGTTTCTGTTCGTAATTTTATGGGTTGCTTCGCGGCTTGGAATGGATGGTGGATTTTGGTTTATGGATGGACTATTATATACCGGTTCTAAGCCTATTTGAAATGACGATTTTTTTTTTGGTAAGATTGAAATGACGAATTTGTCCTGCATGTTTTGCGGTAATTGCTGACGTGCACAAATTAAAAAAGAAAAGATCGCACTTGGTTGGTGGAATAAGAGATATCTACGTGCATGAAATACTCTTCAGTCTGTTCACAAAAACGTTTTACTTATTATAACATTCGCTTTATATATTTATCATTATAATTATTATTATTTAATAAGTTTACTTAGTTTTCAATAAAAAAATTTTAAAAAAATAGTGGTATAAGAGTATATTTCATAATATCAAAATAAATCCTCCTAAAATTTAGGTTTGAAAATCTAAGAGACACAACAATACTATACAAGACTTATTGCGCCTTCTTGAAAATCTCGACGACATTGGACGCAAGAAAATTAAACGTTTCAAAAGAAAATCGAAGAAATACATAATCCTTAATATTTTTTTTTTATCTGTAAATAAATTGTGAATATTTATATGGGTTTTTCCTCTTGATGCCCTCAAGATTTGGACTTATCCTCTTGATATCCACCAAGTTTCATAAATTCTCTTGGTACCCTTATGATTTTATTTTGTTTCCTCTTTATACTCATTCTTTATATATTACATTAAAAATTCATTATAAAATAATTAAAAAATCAAAAAAATAATTTTAAAAATAATTTTGTCCACATTAAATAATAAACTAATAAAGTTATAATAGAATTATATTTTTTTATATTTTTTATTAAAAAAGTAAATGAAAGATAAATTTATTTTTTAATGAAAATAAAAAATTAATATTTTTTATTTCTGATTTAAAATAAAATTAAAAAAATGAAATTAAAAAAATTTTAAGAGTCTAGAAATTTAAAATTATTGTAAGTTTTTTTGAAGTTATATAATTATCTTAATTCGAAAGTTTTATTTTATTTTATATTTTTAGTTATTTTAGTTTACTGACACTTAAATTTTAAAAAAAATTTAATAAAATTTCGAATTAAAATAAATGATATAAATTAAATTCAAAAACAAATTACTATATTTTTAAATTTCAAGCATCTTTAAAAAATTTAAAAAAATTTGTTTTTAATTTAATTTTATATATATTTTATTTTAAATCTAAGATAAAAAAAAAATTATTTTAGTTCATGAAATAAATATTACCTTTAATTCAAAATTTAAAAGTTATATATAAAAACCAATTCTATCATAAATTTATTAGATTATTTTTTTCAATGAGGTCAAAATTAGTTTTAAAATTATTTTTCTGATTTTTTAATTATTTTATAATAAATTTTTAATGTAATATATAAAGAATGAGTATAAGGAGGAAACAAATAAAACCATGAGGGTACCAAGAAGATTTTTAAAACTTGATGAATATCAAGAGGATAAGTCTAAACCTTGAGGGTACCAAGAGAAAAAATCCTATTTATATTGCCTAAAACCATATTTTAATATGGAGTACTAGGGATTTCATCATAATTGAAAATTATTAGGCGGACTTGTACACAAATATTGATATTGACATATGACTTGTAAATTCATATATTCATCATAATTAAAAGTTTAATTATTAGAGAGAAATTCTGAATAAAAGAAAAATGTTTTGCAAATAGAAATACATTGAATGATTATAGATGGAAATGAAGGTTGCTTTGTATCTGAAGCGTTATCTTTTGATTTGGTTGTGTGGACGGTGCAGATGAAATGAGGGTGCATAATCTATGCTTGATGCATGTCGATTACAAAATTTACAATTTATGTAGGTCTAGGTTGTTAGGTTATTTTTTTCAATTTTGTGTACAACTCTGCAGTTTTATTGGCCTCACAGTTCCCGCAATGCTCATATTTGACATTTCTTAACTGTGCAACGATTCTCGCAAGGACTATCGGCTAAAATATTCTCGTATGAGTTTTCAGCATTTTTTCAAAGAAAAGTTTCGTTTTGAAACTTTGTATCAATGTGTTAAAATAAAAGAGCCGGTTAATAGGAACAAAATTATATTGTTGAGATATTATGCATGTTACTAGTTTAATCTCTAAACCCTACACATACTCATCACTCGTCAGTCATATATTGATATACTGGAAGTTTAAGAATTTACGTATCTCACATCCTACTAATATGTATAGGACATACGATAATTTTAAGGGAAAATGATAACGATAAAGCCTCACAGGACCCTATCGATAAATTTTATATATTTATTTTATGAAAAAAAAGCTAGTTAAGAATGAAATGGGATGAAGAATGCAATGAAGTATTGTATGTTTACTTATAAGTCAATTTGTTGAGGAGATTGTTTGAGTGGTTGCTTCTACAGGTAATATGTTTTGATTACCGCGGATGTAATAGCACCACATGGACCTATATTATTCCTCCCCCTTACTCATGGCTTGTGGCTATGTTACAACCTTAGAAAAATACCTCTTGACTCATGTTGTGTTTGCACGAAAATATCGGTGGAGATTTGGAGATTTAGCACGTCTTGACAAGCCTATGGTATAAATAATTACAGATGTTGAAGTGTGAGTGTAGTTTGATTATCCCTACGTACTTTGTAAGTTGAGCTATACACATTTTCTTGAATGGTTATGGGCCATTGATCTTGATTTGATTATGATGATACATGTGATAATGACATTCATTAGAGGGTAGTTGTTTGTTGTTATATCTTCATAATTCAAGCATGATTAATTATGATCATGCATGAAGAGTTTTTTTCAAAGATCTCGCTCAGGGACAAGTGTTATTTAAGTATGGGTGTTTTAATGTTGTCACATTTTATAAGGATTTTGTATGAATTTGTTGGTATTATTTCGAGTAAATAAACAAAATTTTATGATATTTAAATGACATTAAGCGTTTATTTCGCGATGAAGATTTTTTAGAACTAATTCAAAGTTGTTCAAAACATCACATTAAGAAAGCAACACTTTTATGCCCTTACCCATAAAAGGTGAAGTTGTATCCCCAAAAACCTTCGAGCAAAAATTGTGTAGATGTACAATCAAATAATTCAATTCCCAATTCATTAAATTAACCATGATTATATTACAACTTCAATCGAAGTTGAAATGGTGAAACACTCAGTAATATTTATCTCTAAATCTCAAAAGTATTGAGCAAACATTTATCCGATTAATCAATTTTGGGGATTTTCCAAGTCCAACCTACGAGAAAGTAGATGGAAGAGCATACATTGTCAGGTTTTTTCATATTTGTGGACGTGGAGGCAAATTGTGACGTCGAGAAGCGAAATAATGACTTTCCAAAGTGAATATAGAAGCAAACAGTTTAGATGGGGAGGACAAAGGTAGTGAAGTAGACAAGTAAATGGTAATAATTTGGTCATGGAAAAGAAGGGGTAGCGGGTGTTGAATGAGCCCGACTCCTTATCGTCCATAGTGGTGATTGGTGAGACAAAAATATTGCATAGGAAGATGTGATCAGGACATGTTTCAAAACATGCACGGTGCTTCGAACATGTGGAGTGGTATCATCAAAGAGAAGAACACACTCAAAGTTAGGATAAGAGCAGAAATAGGAGGCAGGATGAGCACGTCAATTTTGGTTGCATCTAATTGACATGTCCCTCAAGGATCTGGAAATCTCAAATATTAAGGAGGGCGGGTTGGGAAAAATAGTTGTGGAATATTATAATGGGCAGAATGGGAAATGGGAGGAATTTGTGCATTTGCTCAACAAGGAGAAACTTATAAATATAGCTGATGTACAAGTTGTAAATTTGTAATTGAAGGTGTAGTAGATAATTAATTTTGGAGCCGGACCATCTCGGAAATTTTCATGGTCAATCAGCCTTGCAAATAATGAGATGTGAGAAAAATGACGAAGCAAGGGACACAAGGAAGAAAAATGTGGCAATTAGAGCGCTTGAAACATCTAAACATTTTCTCGGGTTGATCACGCGTGATAGCATATTGTACAATGAAAGTAAACACTTCTCATGTTATTCAAGTTGATAGACGTGTGGAGTGGAGGTAGAACCTACAATCCACATTGTAACAGATTGCCACAAAGCATACATAGTCTGGGCGGACTTCATCAAAAAAAGAAAGATTAAGAGCAACCATAGGGGGGGGGGTCTTCAACATTGGATGGATTTGAATACGAGCAAAAACATGGAATGGATTATTGTTTCACAATAGTAGTGTGGTGCTTGTGAAGATGGAGGAACACAGTGATATTTCGAATCACAAGAGAACCAAAACCGCCGAAACCGAACTGAGTTTATCATCAAAATGATTATGGAGTACAACGGGAAGAGGGTATCATGGAACAGACCACCTAGTCTCGCATTAAGGTCAACATAGATGATTCATTCCGGTGCGAGAGTGAAGGAATTGGAGCAGGAGGTATGTTCCGAGACAATGAAGGATAATTCATCAAGGCTTTCATGGCAAAGGCAATGGACAGACTTACTCATTGAATCACATGCAGAGGAGGAAGTAGTTGTAGTACGTGATCTTCTAATGGAGGATAAACCTTTTAATGCATCTCATGCTCTACTGAGCAAATGCAAAAGAAAGACAAGGAAAGCAGTGGTAGAAACGAAATCAAAAATATCCCTCGAGCATACAAAGCAGCATATTGGCTTACCAGGAAAAGCTGGTATGTCCCTGGTGACTCCCTTCTCTTTGAGAGCCCTCTAAAACATCTAGCTACGAATTACGATTATAACCAATGATCTTAGGGGAAGTTAGAGAATTGATCAAAGTTGATTTTTAATTGGATAAAACCAGCTATTGCCGCTCCTCTTTTTTCTTTTCTTTTTTTTTATAAAAAAAGTGATTTAAAAAGTCTTATTAAGGACCACATAATTGATAGGGTAAATTATTTTGGGCCGTATTCAGCCCATGTGGCCCAAAACTCGACACACGGGGCACAGCCCAATTCCGAAGCCAGAGATCAATCGTGTCAACTTTTCAACGTCCCAAGTCCCAACCTAGCTCGATATGGGTCGGGCCATCAATGGGATTCACTGGGATATAAGTTCTTGTTACTAAAATACGCTTTCACAACAAACTTACAAACGGATGTCCTCAATCGTAATAGCAGTCTTCTAATCCGATGAATGCATGAGATAAAAATAAATTAAGGACAAAGAAACGCAACCCCATCGCATCTGAGGGACTCAAACTAGACCTAGATAGCTAATCCCATCTTTTAAGATCTAACCAACTTCTTAGTGCTTATCCTTTGGAATGCCGAGGTCTTTGAAGATCGGACTATCAACTCCAACACCCATGGCGTTTAGCCCGTTGTCAACGTACACAACTGCACCAGTTATAGCCGAGGCCAATGGCGATGCCAAGAAAGCAGCTGTGTTTCCTACTTCATCTGCTCACATTCGTTTTTTCATGCTCAGCTATGACAGGCTAGATAATCAAAAGATGGTGTTTCTAGAGTAGTGGAAAAGAATAACCTTACCAGCAGAAAGCTCCTTTTGTAGCGGAGCATTCTCCAGTGAATAGTCGATCATCATATCAATAAACCCGATTGCCTTTGCAGCACGACTCCTAAGCGGGCCTGTCAGATATTGCCAGGTTCATGAAAGCCGTTTTTAGTAGGGATGAGCAAAAAAGTCAGATCTGCCTAATTCGATCCGTGAATCTGAAGATCCGATCCGGAAAAATCCGGTAGTTGGTGATCAGAGTCCGATCCGATCCGGATATATTTTTCGGATCATCGCATCGGATACGGATCGAGAGTTTGAGAAGGAAAATACTCGGATCGGATATTTGATCCGGATAAAAGTGTCGGATATCCGGGTACTCTCGGATCGGACTTTTACAAAACTTTCGGATCGGATATCCGAAAATGCTCATCCCTAGTTTTTAAAATTGATCTATGTACCTCTGAAACCAAGAATAAGAAAAACAAGAGGGTAATGAAAGTACCGGCTGATATAGTGTTGACTCTAACTCTATGTTTCCTTCCTGCCTCAAAAGCTAGTACCTGAATCATACATTCAAAATTTGGTGATCAATAATATTCAGAATACAATAAGGCTGAGAGCGAGTAGACAATGTGGGAAGACATACTTTAGTGTCACTCTCCAAAGCAGCCTTTGCTGAACTCATTCCTCCACCGTACCTGTGTGAAATAGATGAATAGTGCCATGTGAACATGGATAACTACTAGAGAAACTAGAGGTTTAGAGAAGGGGCATACCCGGGAATGATCTTCTCAGAAGCAATATAGGTAAGTGACAACGAAGCGCCGCCTGTAATAGCAGCAAACATTTATTTCAAATCCTTTGAATTGTATTAATTGTCTATGCAACAGAAAAAGACACATGCCTGGATTCATTATTGGAAGAAAATGCCTAAGCAGTGATACATAGGAGTAGCTTGAAGCAGATACTGCTGCAAGATACCCATACCTAGAGGTTTCTAACAACGGTTTAGTCACCTACAAAAGATGCACCGCTAGAATAAGAAACAATAGTTGAAAAGCAAATGGACCATTAATATTCTCCAAAAAAATAGAGGAAATGTGAATTAAGTAGATAAAAAACCTCCGGTCCATTGGCAAGTGAGTGCACAAGGATGTCAATGCTACCGAAATCCTCTTTAACTGATTCTACAACTTCCTGCATCAAGAGCATGATATAAGCAACTCATTCCCCATACAGTTCAGCAATTATGCTATAGAGATCTATGAATCGTAGACGTTTAAAAACTCTTTTTAAGAACCACAACACAGACGGTTTATAAATAGCCCCAGGTTTTTCATAATTATTTCAGACAACCAGCTATGTACATTGATCCTACTTATAACTTCTGTCTTTTCTTAAACGGAGTATATTACTTCAGAGTCGGAAAAGCCATCTTGTACATTGTCCCGGTTAATAAACATCTCTCTTACATAAATTTCCGAACAAATTGAACACTGGAAAAAAGTATACGAGGAAAAGAAACAAAACTTAACACGAGGTTAAACAATATTATGTGATTGTAGGATGAATGGTTCAGTCAAAATTTACAGTCTGATGTTTATCAAGCAAACTGATTATTATTGATTAAATCAGCTTTAACCAATATTTACTTTACCCATGATCATGAGGGAGTAGTAGTGATAGACTTACAGTCACAGTCCATTTTGAGGATCCTGCATAACGCTTATTTGCTTTCACCTGCAGAGATCAAATAAAATGTAAAGATACAAAGGACATCAAAATATCAACTTCAACACAGATATATATATGTCATTACATCCTCAGGAACATCTTCAGGGGTATCATAAACTGCATCCAGAGGGTATACTTTTGTGATCTCCATGAGGGAACCATCAGGCAACCTACAACGAGGAAACTTTCAATTTTATAGCAAGTATTGATGATATCAAATGGAATATACACGCTTGCTGTGACTGACGACTTACACTCTTGACTCATCAAACTTCCCACGTCGTAGACTTGTTTCAAATATATTTAAGGCCTGCAAATTACTTTATAGTCAAATAATGAATGGATTTTACAAGGGGGTGTGGGGGAAAGTAACAGCTTTCTTGCTGAGGTTTTAGTTGCTTACAGGAACCCATGTTCCAACAAGAATCTCAGCTCCTGCGGCAGCAAGAGACTTGGCTATTGCCCAGCCATATCCATTATCATCGGCTATACCAGCAATAAATGCCCTCTTGCCTGTCAAAGTTTTTCCAATCAATCATCTTTAGCAAAATAGATAGCTTAACCCATATATATGTACTTCGGTAGCTAATAATCAACAATCTTTGGAATCAAGTTTGGTAATCAATTATATACTTAGATCCTTCCTTGCTAGCAAATTACAGCAGGGTGATAAAAAGATACAGGAAACAGAAGTATCTGATTATTTTTACTAAACTAAATAAACTGAATCACTGGGGATAATTAAATGATCAAACCTCTTAGATCAATTGGAAGCCCAGAGACAAGCTTATCGCTAGATTCTGACATTGCCTTGATCACAAGCTTTTCGCCTTTCAAGTTTGAAGATGAAAAGCTACGTTGAAAGGGACGCATTGCTGACAAGTGACTTGCACTAGTAAGCTTGCTCCATGAAGCTGCTTTCATATCAAAACTTCTTGCCTCTGCACTGAACATCCTTCGAGAGGAGGAGATGCATGGCCTGGCGGCTGCCATTTGGAAGCAGTGAGCTCCAGTTGCTGCCATTTCTTACAAGTCTGCCAAGAGCATTATGGAT